>JBBDHG010000005.1:425000-432500 GCA_037951165.1 Lophius americanus | reverse complement strand
ATTAAGATCCGTCAGAACCCAGAGTCTGAAATGAACAGCACCGCATATCCCTCCGACCCTAAACCAAACCCAGCAGCCCAGGATTGTATCAGACTTCAACTCTTGATCTTAGTTTGATCCGCGTTTGGCAAAAATCAATCCAGGTCCAGAACCAAGAAAAACCACCAAGAAATTCTCAAGGAAAAACGTACGCAAGAAAAAACAGGAGGCGATGACTGCGACATGTGACCACCAGACATTTACGACGAACCGGCACAGAAGTACAGGTGAGCAAAGACTTTATACACTGAGGTAACGACAATGAGACACAGGCGAAGATGAGACACGGGTGAAGGTGAGACACAGGTGAAGACGAGACACAGGTGAAGATGAGACACGGGTGAAGGTGAGACACGGGTGAAGGTGAGACACAGGTGAAGACGAGACACGGGTGAAGGTGAGACACAGGTGAAGACGAGACACGGGTGAAGGTGAGACACAGGCAAAGACGAGACACGGGTGAAGGTGAGACACAGGCAAAGACGAGACACGGGTGAAGGTGAGACACAGGCAAAGACGAGACACGGGTGAAGGTGAGACACAGGCAAAGATGAGACACGGGTGAAGGTCAGACACGGCTGAAGATGAGACACGGGTGAAGCGGAGACCCAGGTGAAGATGAGACAAGGGTGTCTCAATACTATTAAAGTAAAATCCGATTCATATGCACCAAATTTGGACCAAACCGCTCCAATGATCGGACCAACAGTCCGATCTATTCCGACAACTTCGGAGATAAAGCCCTCCATAACGTCGGAAATGTACAACCGATCTTTCACAAAATCAATCCAGTTCTTCCTCGCACTAGGATCTACGGGGTTTAAAACTTGAAAAGGATCCATGGAAGAGTTTTTTATCTCATCAACATCGACAAAGACTATTACATTATATCCTCGACTTTTCGGGGACACTAATGAAAACAATCGCGTGTTTTATGGTAGATAAGTTTTGTTTTGTTTTGTATTTGTTATAGAGAGGAGGTGTCGTGTTGTCTCTCGTAAAAAACTTAATAAAAGCAACAACAAAAAAAGGAAAATGCAAACTCAGCTCCTTTTGTCCTCCGCCATCAAAATATCAGAAGCCTCGCCACAAAGAGACGCAGCAGGCAGGACGGAACCAGAGGAAAGGCTTAGAAGAGAACTTCTAACAAGCAGGAAACATCCCACCATCAGTGACACAGCAGGCTTCAGAAGGAGGAGAGACTCCTTTGGAGAATCTTCTCCTCCGGCTCCGAGCCGAGCGTCTGGAGTGTCTCCGGTTATTTTGTTCCTCCTGAAGACAAACTTGATGAGCGGCGTTCACCAGCGACCGCTCCGGCGTCTGATGACAGATGAAAGTTTATTTTTTCCAGGGCTGGAACCAGAGCCTTACTTAGCACCGGTTCTTTGCTTTTCGACAGCTAAGCACCAGCAGATCCTGGCTCTGAAAACTGGTGCCAGACAAGCACCGAGTCTCCAGTCACAGACGGGTTTTTGTAAGGTTCATTTATGCACTCAGTGACTGACAGTCAGACAGACAGACACACAGACACACAGACAGACAGACAGACAGACACACAGACACACAGACAGTCAGACAGATAGACAGACACACACACAGACAGACAGACAGACAGACAGAGACAGACAGACAGACAGACAGACAGACAGACAGACAGACAGACAGAGAGACAGAGAGACACACAGACAGACAGAAACACATACAGACACACAGACAGACACACAGACACACAGACAGAAAGACAGTCAGACAGACACACAGACAGACACACACAGACAGAAAGACAGTCAGACAGACACACAGACAGACAGACCGACAGACAGACACACACAGACAGAGAGACAGTCAGACAGACACACAGACAGACACACAGACAGACACACAGACAGACACACAGACAGACACACAGACAGATTCACAGCAGTGAAAACATAACCTCCAGACTTACTTTGGTAAAGAGTAAGAATGTGGATTTGGATTATTTACACCTGAAAGTCTCCGGTCTGAACCCACAATCGTTCTGAACTCGTTTCAGTTCAGCCCGCCTTAGTTCAATGTAAAGTAGAGTTTGTCAGCTGAGCTCAGACTAGAGACTTACTGTACAAGTTAATCTTTTATGGTAAAATACTCTATAATGTCCTTTTCATATTACAGTAAAATACCAGCAGGATGCTGCTGGAAACAAAACAACAGTATATCACCGTAAAAACACGACAGTGACAAGCCTTCGGTAAGCCCTTCCTTGCTCCGCCTCTTAGCTCCCTCTCTTTGCAACACATCGGTGACCGAGGAAGGACAACGACGGTGAATGTGAGACAAACAAATCAGGCGACCGTGTTCCGCGTCACTCTGTTTCACTTTGATGGAAGACTTGAACAGCCTTCCTCTTGTGTTCAACAGAGCGTCCACAGTCCGGCCATGACTGCGGTTCCGCACCACGACGTCCTGTGCAGAACTGTCCCGCTGATGAATAAAGCCATTTGTTGCGAGTGGCAGTCGGGGATCTCGGCCCGTTCCCTCTGCCACGGGGTCCACGTCCTTCCGGAGGTGAATAGCTCAGCTTAAGTGCTGGCAGTGACTCATCAGAGCGGAAGTTTCTCACCTGTGAATTGAACATATCCCCATTTGTCAAGACTGTATTTGGCGCAGCGGTAGATATGAAGACGAAGGTGTTTACGATGTCTGTTAAATCAGGTCCAGACACACTTCAAGGTGTTTGGTATTCAGGGTCCGCGTGGCGCCGTTCCGAAGCTTGCCCGGTTTACAAGCCGTCTATTTCCTTCATCCTTTATGTTCAGGTGACAAAAAGAATCGTTGAGCCTAATATACGGCGGCATCCAGAACTATTGGCGCCATTTAAGAAGATTAGTTAAATGCGATGTCTTTACTCACGAAAATCCAATCCCTTCCTGGAGAAACATAAATTTAAACAGAGACCATTAGACATTACTGTCCGATCCAACAGAAGAGTCATTGTGACACCAATCCTCCGAAAAGTTAACGCTAGTTCCGATAAATGGTAAATGGACTGTATTTATATAGCGCTTTTCTGGTCTGCTCGACCCAAAAGGGCTTTTCAACAAAAGCCGTGAGCGCCATTCAAGGCGCAACGTCATCGGTGGCGCTAGCCATTCACGCCATCAATCGCACACACCAATGAAACAGCCATTGGGGATAACTTGGGGTTCACCAACCTTTAGATAAGTGGCCGAGCGCCCTACCAACCGAGCCACCGTCGCCCGCATAAAGGCGCCATTACCCACAGTTCCTCACAGACAATTCATGGCAGCACGTTTCATGCCAGGTGGTTGTAATGTTATGGCTGGTCAGTGTATATTCCAAACCCGCCACTTTGGCATATGTTCTTTTTCTGAAGTGATAGATCTGCAGAAGAAAAAAAAGTATGCGAGAGTTTCAGATACGGCCGAACCAGCGTGAGATTCCGATCTCATGACGTCATTTTCTCTTTCAGTCGCTCTAATATTCTCATTTCCATATATATATATATATTTATATATATATATATATTATAAGTACATCTGAAAAAGAAAGTCCTATAAGGAGGAATGGCCATTTAAACGATTAACGTCTGCAGTAAAGTAGAGAAATGTCTGTTTTAAGAAACGCTGTTAAAAGGGGGCGGAGCTAATCCATCCTGATGATACCGACGCTGTAAAACAACATAAGGATTTAAAAATCCCCGTCTGAAGGACTGAGGATGAAAACGACTGAGGGGGGGGGAACTTAAGTTGAATCTTTCCATAAAGAGAGGAGGGCGATGCAGGGAAATGAAAATG
The DNA here is from genome assembly GCA_037951165.1 of Lophius americanus. Classification (NCBI taxonomy): domain Eukaryota; kingdom Metazoa; phylum Chordata; class Actinopteri; order Lophiiformes; family Lophiidae; genus Lophius; species Lophius americanus. The sequence goes on along the minus strand of JBBDHG010000005.1, from coordinate 428,664 downwards.
GCCTGAGGTCAGCGCTGAACACATTTTCATTCAACTTTAATCTGAAATTCATATTCTATTTTCCTGCTATTGCTATGCAGAGGACAGAAAATCTCAAGGCGACGCATTAAAGCGCCTGAGAGAAGTGAACCAAACCCAGACTGAGTCTTCCTCTCTTCGTCGCTCGCTCTTTTTCACCGGCGGACATGCAGCAGATTAAATCTATGAGCCAAAACAATGTGACGTCACGGGATGGTGAATTAAACAACACACCGTTTTAACGAGCGGTGGAACGGATCAACCGAAAAATAAAAAAGTCACGGAGTCACGGACTCGGGATTGGAAATAAAAATAAAACAATAAACAGACAAATATAATTTGTTTTTGTTTTTTTTCTGTTTATTACTTCATTTAAACAACCGAACGCTCAAAGCGTCTTACATTAATGCTGTTTTTATTTGAGAAAAGCGTTTTTATTTAAGTGAAGTTCAATTAAATGTTCTAATAAAATATATAGAACAGAACCAAGACCGGATCTAATCACCAATTGGACCTTTTTTTTTTTTTTTAAATGATGACCACATGGTATGGCGTCCAATCAGAAATCAGTCCAGCTTCTATCAGTGCTTTTATTGATTCTTATTATTCTTATTTATTGTTGTATGTTTTATCTTAAAATAAAATAAAAGAGGGGGATGCTGCGACACACGAAGAAGAACCTGCGGCGCCGTCATAAGCGCCAAGCAGTTCAGAACGGATCTTGAGGCGTCGGCTGTAAAATGAGGCGGGTCTTCCTCTCGCAGGTTAACCTCAGAGCAGAGAGCCCGCCCCCTTCTACCCCCACCGCCTCACCCCTTCACCCCCGCCGCGCCCCTCCTTATCATTTAATAGGTACATTATTTAGCCGCCGTCTCCCAAGGTCCTGCTGCAGCTGGATTTATGAGCGGGCTTTAAGTCAGAGGTGGGCCAGAACATTAGGCAGATCAAAGCGGGCCTGTGTGGAATTATTACGCTCGCTTTCCTGCACAGGTGGACGATTAATTGAGGGGAACACGCCGAGGCCATGCATCAGCAGCAACCAGTGACATCATCCCCCGCCGCCGACCTGCAGCCTGTGGATCTACTGGGTCTCCAGTAAGAGTGTGCGGCGGCCGCGGCGAGGGAGCATGGGTAGTTTATGAGGAATGATGAAGAGTATGGCAGTAGTACGGGGAGATTTCAGGTATGAGCTGAGATGCACTTTAAAAAATAAATCTGTATAATTTATATATCTTATGTATTTAAGTATCTACCTGTAGTCATCCACCACCCCGTCATCCACCTGTTGGCTCTACCACCCTACCATCCACCTGTAGGCTCCACCAACCCGTCATCCACCTGTAGGCTCCACCACCCAACCATCCACCTGTAGGCTCCACCAACCCGTCATCCACCTGTAGGCTCCACCACCCCAGGATGCACCTGTAGGCTCCACCACCCCAGGATGCACCTGTAGGTTCCACCACCCCACCATCCACCTGTAGGCTCCACCACCCAAGCATCCATCTGTAGACTCCACCACAACACCATCCACCTGTTGGCTCCACCACCCCACCACCCACTTGTAGGCTCCACCACCCAACCATCCACCCATAGGCTCCACCAACCCACCATCAACCTGTAGGCTCCACCACCCCACCATCCACTTGTAGGCTCCACCACCCCAGGATGCACCTGTAGGCTCCACCACCCAAGCATCCACCTGTAGGCTCCACCACCCCATCATCCACCTGTAGGCTCCACCACACCAGCATCAACCTGTAGGCTCCACCACCCCATCATCCACCTGTAGGCTCCACCACCCCGTCATCCACTTGTAGGCTCCACCAACCCGTCATCCACCTGTAGGCTCCACCACCCCACCATCCACCTGTAGGCTCCACCAACCCGTCATCCACCTGTAGGCTCCACCACCCCATCATCCACCTGTAGGCTCCACCACCCCACCATCCACCTGTTGGCTCCACCACCCCATCATCCACCTGTAGGCTCCACCACCCCATCATCCACTTGTAGGCTCCACCACCCCATCATCCACCTGTAGGCTCCACCAACCCGTCATCCACCTGTAGGCTCCACCACCCCACCATCCACCTGCAGACTCCACCAACCCGTCATCCACCTGTAGGCTCCACCACCCCACCATCCACCTGTAGGCTCCACCACCCCATCATCCACCTGTAGGCTCCACCACCCCATCATCCACTTGTAGGCTCCACCACCCCATCATCAACCTGTAGGCTCCACCAACCCGTCATCCACCTGTAGGCTCCACCACCCCATCATCCACCTGTAGGCTCCACCATCCCAGGATCCACCTGTTGACTCCACCACTCCACCATCCACCTGTAGGCTCCACCAACCCGTCATCCACCTGTAGGCTCCACCACCCCATCATCCACCTGTAGGCTCCACCACCCCATCATCCACCTGTAGGCTCCACCACCCCACCATCCACCTGTTGGCTCCACCACCCCAGCATCCACCTGTAGACTCCACCACCCCACCATCCACCTGCAGACTCCACCAACCCGTCATCCACCTGTAGGCTCCACCACCCCACCATCCACCTGTAGGCTCCACCACCCCATCATCCACCTGTAGGCTCCACCACCCCATCATCCACTTGTAGGCTCCACCACCCCATCATCCACCTGTAGGCTCCACCAACCCGTCATCCACCTGTAGGCTCCACCACCCCATCATCCACCTGTAGGCTCCGTCATCCCAGGATCCACCTGTTGACTCCACCACTCCACCATCCACCTGTAGGCTCCACCAACCCGTCATCCACCTGTAGGCTCCACCACCCCATCATCCACCTGTAGGCTCCACCACCCCATCATCCACCTGTAGGCTCCACCACCCCACCATCCACCTGTTGGCTCCACCACCCCAGCATCCACCTGTAGACTCCACCACCCCACCATCCACCTGTAGACTCCACCACCCCAGCATCCACCTGTAAAAAATAGTAATATATAATATATATACATACACACGATTCCTCCAGTTGATTCATATTCACCTTACTTTCACTAAATCTGACCAACTGTTGAGAATTATAGCCCCAAAGTGTTCAAAAATACATCCCCAAATTCAGTCCAGTTCTTCCTCACACGAAGGTCTACCTGGGTATAAATTAGAAAATGATCCATGAGACAGTTTTTGCATCATTGCTTTATCTTGAAGGTTCTGCAGCAGAGATATAACTTTGTTATTCCGCTAAAGTATTATAGTATTATTAATAAACCCTTCAAACCTGAGTTATTGGACTGAACTGGGTTTTATTAAACCACAACAGTAAAATGAACCCCTGCTCTCTCTCTCTCTCACTCTTACATCTGATGATGATCAAAGAAGTTATAGTTTTAGAGATAAATCCGCAATATAACCATTAAGTCTTTATGAGACACTCTCCCTATGCCTGATCAGATTTCTCTCCAGCGCTCTTTTCCTCGCCGCTCCCCTCTTCTGCCATGACGTACTTTGATCTCCGAATGTAAACATCACCGAGCGATGAGCTCTACCGTCACAAACGCTGGCATTTAAAACGGCGAGGAGGAACCTCGGCGGGATGCTTGATGACGCCGCCTGGCAGCTCCAGCGTTCTGAGGGTGTGCAGTAATCAAAAGAGCAATAAGAG
>JBBDHG010000005.1:400000-420000 GCA_037951165.1 Lophius americanus | reverse complement strand
ATAGTTGATGGTGGTGGATGTAGTTGATGTAGTTGAGGCGGTGGATGTAGTTGAGGCGGTGGATGTAGTTGAGGCGGTGGATGTAGTTGATGGTGGTGGATGTAGTTGAGGCGGTGGATATAGTTGATAGTGGTGGATGTAGTTGAGGCGGTGGATGTAGTTGATGGTGGTGGATGTAGTTGATGTAGTTGAGGCGGTGGATGTAGTTGATGAGGCAGCGATGATGATTTCATAACATCTTTAAATCTTTGGGGCTGTAACAATAATAAAACTGTGTACTTTCTCACTAATCGTACAAGTACAACTAACACACAGTACAACTAACACACAGTACAACATACACACAGTACAACTAACACACAGTACAACTAACACACAGTACAACTAACACACAGTACAACATACACACAGTACAACTAACACACAGGACAACTAACACACAGGACAACTAACACACAGTACAACTAACACACAGGACAACTAACACACAGGACAACTAACACACAGGACAACTAACACACAGGACAACTAACACACAGGACAACTAACACACAGTACAACATACACACAGTACAACTAACACACAGGACAACTAACACACAGGACAACTAACACACAGGACAACTAACACACAGGACAACTAACACACAGTACAACTAACACACAGGACAACTAACACACAGGACAACTAACACACAGTACAACTAACACACAGTACAACTAACACACAGGACAACTAACACACAGTACAACTAACACACAGGACAACTAACACACAGTACAACTAACACACAGTAGGACATACACACAGTACAACTAACACACAGTACAACTAACACACAGTACAACTAACACACAGTACAACATACACACAGTACAACTAACACACAGTACAAGTAACACACAGTACAACTAACACACAGTACAACTAACACACAGTACAACATACACACAGTACAACTAACACACAGTACAACATACACACAGGACAACTAACACACAGGACAACTAACACACAGTACAACTAACACACAGTAAAACTAACACACAGTACAACATACACACAGTACAACTAACACACAGTACAAGTAACACACAGTAGAACATCTTCATTAAGTCTCTTTTATCGCGGAGGGGCAGCAGGCGGCCCACCTTTGAGTCGCCCTCGGAGCTGAGATTTATGTCAACGGGGTTTTTTCGGTTTAATCTTCCTGCAGCTCAGGACAGAAACCCTTTGAACAAACTTTCTACGGATTAATTATCACATTTCATCTGCTCCAACAAACACTTCTATCTTCTTTCTTCCTTTTCTTCAACCTGTTTTTCACACGTCTCTCGCGATCGAAGCTTAATCTCTGAAATATGTTGATTTCACGACGTCAAAGCGACGGAACGGGATGTTTTCATTAAATCTTCATCCCCAACGGCAGATCAAACCTAAACCTGTTAGAAAACTGGACCCGAATGAACAAAAACTAAACCTTCACAAAAGAATGTTGAATTAAAAACACTGAGTGCATAAAGAGTAATCTATAAAACGAGAGGAAAAACATTTTATCCGTACAAGAAACTAAAGAAAAAGTGATGAAAATAGGAAAGTAACAAATAATGAACACACACACACACACACTCTCACACACACACAGAGACACACAAACACACACAGTCACACACACACACAGTCACACACACACACAGTCACACACACAAACAAACACAGTCACACACAGTCACACACACACACAAACACACACAGTCACACACACACACAAACACACACACAGAGACACACAAACACACACAGTCACACACACAGTCACACACACACACACACACACAGTCACACACACACACAGTCACACACACACACAGTCACACACACACAAACAAACACAGTCACACACAGTCACACACACACACACAGTCACACACACACATAGTCACAGTCACACATACACAGAGACACACACACACACAGTCACACACACACACAAACACACAGTAACACACACACACACAGAGACACACATAGACACACGCAAACACACACACACACACAAACACACACAGTCACACACACACAGTCACACACACACAGTCACACACACAGTCACACACACACACACAGTCACACACACACACAGTCACACACACACACACAGTCACACACACACTCACACAGTCACACACACACACACAGTCACACACATACACAGTCACACACACACACACAGTCATACACACACACACAGTCACACACACACACAGTCACACACACACACAGTCACACACACACACACACACAGTCACACACACACACACAGTCACACACACACAGTCACACACACACACACAGTCACACATACACACAGTCACACACACAGTCACACACACACACACAGTCACACACACACACAGTCACACACACACTCACAGTCACACACACACACAGATCTCTTTCTCTTAGGAGAACTCCTCACTGATTCATCATTACTCCACACTCCTCCTCTTCATCCTCTTCTTCCCACAGAGAGTCACGGTGTGTAAAAGACTCTGTCCAACAACAGCTGAGGAATATCTCAGTACTTAATCTTCATCACCTGCATAAATGAGGCTGTTTTCACCTGCGTGTCCATCAGTGAGTTTGTTGACAGTAAGTTCTTCCTGTTGACGGTTTAAGAGACAAAAACAACAACAACAACAACATCCACGTCATTCTGTAAAGGCGCCACATGGAGTTTTTCCACAAAAGTGAAAAGACACTAGGAAAGCGTCAGTGCTGGGAGTCCGACCCGGGTGGTTGAGCTGCGGCCCGGCCCGGTGTGAGCGAGGAGCTGAGTGAGAAGTCATTACTGTGAATAATGACTCGCTCAAGGCGCTCCTGCTCTTCGCCTTATTAGAGCGCTGATGATGACGCCTCCAGCAGCGAGAGCAGAGAAGAGCAGCGGGGAGGAAGAGACAGACCGGGATCCAATTACCACCGGTGCTGAAAGATCTCCGTAGGCGAGCGCCGGCCTTTTACTCCAGGCGACGGGGGCCGAGGAAGGTTTTTGTCCTCAAGGTCAGGCGCTGGTAAAAAGCTGAGAGACGGTTTTTCAGGTCAGAGAGGAAAAGAATCTTTATGTTTCATCTCAGCTGGAGGTCAGAAATGACATCCTGGCGCTGGATGCTCGCATGTAATCCTTTTAGAAGCGCCCCGGCTGCCGTGACCTTTGACCCCGCCGCTCGGTCCGAGAAGAGGAGAAGAGAGCTGCGGAAGTTATTTTTTTTGAAAAATCTTGTCTATCGCTCGACTGGCGTTTTTTTTTTTGTTAATGTCCACCAGCCTCCAATTAAAAGCCGCTTCCTTCCACTCTTTAAAGCCGCGCTCTTCACACTCTGAATCCCCTTCCTCTCGTCTTCATCAGGCTAGAATTCATTCTGAGGGTTTTTCTTTTTTTTCTCTCCTCTCTCTTAACCCCGTGAGTGAAGTTCCGTGAGTTGATTAGCTGAACTTCCTGTCAGGGTCACGACATTGTCAGGGTCGTTCACACATGTGTGTAAATGTTTTCTCCCGGGTTATCAGTTCCCGGGGCAAGGCAGTTATACACACATATATACATACATATATATATATATACACATACATATATATATATATACACATATATATACATACATATATACATACATATATATATATATATGTATATATATATATGTATGTATATATAGGAAATGAACGCTAACCTGTTGTCGACACGCCAGAACGAAAACAACTATCAGTACATCGCGGTGAGGAGGCGTTCAAAACGCCTGATAATAATAGGATTTTAAGTCGAGGAACGTTTAAAGCGCCGGTTTCTGCAAAAACGGGAAATTACAGCATTGATGGGAATACTTTCTATTCCCCGATAAAGATTAAATGAGGACAGTTTGGGTGTAATTAGCAACATTTAGTTACATTTTAGACTTTTAATTTCTAATCTTTATAAAGTGGGGAGACAGTCAGAGACTTATAAGAAATAATGGCTAAACATTTTAATGTTAACCGCACCCAGAATAGTAGAGACAAAGACAGAAATCAATAATAAATAATTAGATTTTCCAAATGAAATTTTTCGGATTTTCCGTGTATTTATTCAAAAAAAATAAAATAAATGAGAATGGAAGTGTTAGAAAGTAAAAGTTTGTTTGCGTGTTTCTCAAAAACTCCTTCAGGAGGAGAAGGAGACGCTTTAGTGTTATTATTATTATTTAGTGGTATCCGGAATAAAACAATGTTTGACCTGCTGAAAGATCCAGAATTCTTGGTTTATCATTTATCATCCGTCTTCTATCAGACACATCTTTTTAAACGGTCGCCAGAATCATTTGTTTTCTGTATCTTATTGTTTTCTCATAAGACATATCGATAAAGTTTCGGAGACGTAGATATATTTAATTTGAAATTAGATTTCAAAGCATTTTGTAATCTGAAAATGAAAAAGCAGAAAACGGATCGTAATAGATTTCTTTTTTTTCTTGGCTTCAAATGAGAAAAATTACTTAAATTCTTAATAATGTTAAAAACAGGAAGAAACAAAACAAAACAAAGAAAGCCAGAATTGGTTTCATGTCATTTTTGGGTTTTGAAATTAACTAATCCAAATAATTCAACCTAATGTATTTTTGTTGTTGTTGTTGAAAAGGTCCTTCAGGTTCACGCCGGGTTGTTTTTGTCATCATGCGTCTGTTTTTTTTTTAACTCCCGCCTCTCACTTTTATTCACTTAGAGATTTGTGAATTATTCCCTGACATCTTATCCAGAATCTAAAAAGTGAAAACTGACACATTACATCCTGCTCTGCTTTTTTTTAATACAGATGTCTGGAGCTGCACTGATGAGGTCACCGCCGATGATTGACAGAAGTCGCCCCCTTTGGAGGGGGGCTTAATAAAGATGGTCTTTGTCCCATTAAAAGTACATCCCATGCTGTCGCCCCATAGAGCAGGGGTATAATCCCTCAAAAGTCCCCAATCCCCTGCGTTGTACGAGCTTGAACTCCTCAATTATGCTCAATAATGTCAACAGAATGGTTTGTGGGGAAAAAAAGGGGAAAAAAAGAGTGAGAAACTTTATGAAAATATTAACGATTAGAGTAAAATCTGACCTAAACATTATAATAAATATAAAATACTTAACTCAAATTTGGACTAAATAAGATCCATGGTTGAGAAGTTATGGCCCAAAAAAGAGAATAAAGGCGATAAAGTTCCTCCTAGTTTCAAGGCAGCAGATAGTTCCCCAAATCAGTCCAGTTCTTCCTCACACTAAGGTCTAAGTGGGTATGAAATTTTTAACTAATTTTTTGAGTTCTGTTCGGGGAAACGGCGTTTCTTTGTAAATAAAGCTCCCCCTAGTGTTTAAAATATGAGCAGCTGAAGTAAAATATGATATTTACTCAACAGATCTCTTCCAGTGGATTCATAAACAACATATTTGGACTAAATCAAACCAAGTGGTGCAAAATTATGGCCCTATCTTATCTTTCTTATCTTTTGGAGATAGTCAACACACCTTTGGCAACAACAATCCAGTTCTTCCTTGCACTAAGGTCTATGTTGGTATCAAATTTGAAAATGATCCATGAAATGGTTCTGGAGTTATCGCGTTAACAGGAAGGATGTATGGATCCATTTGAGTGAGACACTCTTAAAAACTACAGTACTTTACTTATTTACTGTTACCTGGTAAATTTCTAGAGAACATTTTTACAGTTTTTATGTTTTCTTCTGGTCTTCTAACCCTGTAGAAGTTACCAGCTGCTGCTTTCCATTCCCTTTGCCGGGGAACAAACACAAAAACACACAGACCGTCTTTCTTTTAGTCCAGAACCCGATAAATACCGATCTCCCCCTCCCCCGTCTGAACATTCTTCTTAATTTGCAGCACTTGACCCTTGACCCCTGTATGGATCCAGACCACTTTAGTTAATTCCGTCCTCACTGGTGTCCTGCATCAAAATCATCAATAAGCTCAGTTCAGACACTCAAAGGTCAAAGGTCAGCGAGATTAGGAACTAATCAGTACTATCAGTTGAATGTTTGGGTATTGATCACTCTAAAGGTCAGAAAAACAAAGATGGAAAAAGAAACACAGGTGAAAAAAACAGCCGACTGCCTCTGGAGATGTGTTTACCTAAAAATGTCAATAGTTGCTTAGTTTGGCGCGGACTGTCTCTGTCTGTCGCTGTGACGGATATCCAGAGATCAGTAATGTTCCACCCAGCCGAGACGGACGCCACAAAGATATTTGATTCTGCATCCAACTGTTTTTCATTTAGACTTTATTGCTTATATTTGGCCGGCTGCATACAACCCTCAGTTACCAGGGTCAGACTAAAATTACTCGTTTCATTTCCCTGCAAACCCCCAGCCTGAGGTACGAGGAACTGAAAACAACAACGCAGAGACTGAAGTATATAATATGTACGAGCAGAAAAGTCAATTAAATGGGAATCAAATCCTACCAATTCAAGTTCGTAAAAAGAGTGTATTTCGTAAAAAAGCGCCCACTGGAGAACAAAATATGAACTTTTAGGGTTGAATGTGAGCTGAACAGGATATCTCTCGTTGACACGATTCAAATGCGCCAAATTTGGACTGAATTGACCAACAAAAGATCAATTATGGCCCGAAAAGACATCGAGCGCCCCCTAGTGGCAGGAATTTACAACCAACTGTTCCCAAAATCAATCCACTCACACTGGAATCTATGTGGGTAAGAAACAGCACAAAAGATCTGCAGAAGTGGAAATACTGCATTACTAATAATCATAATGATCAGCTGATTTTTAATAAAGTCCTGTCCTCATACTCTACATTTTCGGTAGCTTTCAGTGATGCTAAGCTTCATTCCGTGATATCGATCCTGAGTGTTCCAGTGAGTCTACTCTGACTCTCTGACTACACATTTCATCTGCAGCTAAACAGCTTTTTGTCTTTCACCCAAACTCATCCCAATTAGTGTTTCGTAACAGAGTGCCGTTGGCAAGGTCACCGTTGCCCCAGTAACGCTTTGCTAGCAGGATGATGCAGGGAATAATGATGAAGTCTATCAGAGCAACATCAGCCACATCGGGAGATAAAATCCACCGAGAGAAAAAAACAACTTTATCAAGAAGATTAAAGATTATAGCCTGGAGGAGAGTGTGTGTGTGTGTGTGTGTGTGAGGGTGTGTTCTTGTATATACTACATAGTGAGTACCGGCGTAAGTTTTTATAAAACGGTGAGGTCATTTCTGGGAAGCGAAAGATTACAGCCTGGAGTAGAATGTGTGTGTGCGTGTGTATGTGCGTATGTGTGTATGTGTGTGTGTGTGTTCTTGCATATACTACCTACTGAGTACCAGCGTAAGTTTTTAACCAACAGTTAAAACAATTACAGCCTGGAGGAGAGAGTGTGTGTGTGTGTGGGTGTGTGTGTTTTGTGTGTCTGTGTCTATGCTCACAGTATCAGCCTTTTGAGTCTGAACTATGAAAATCCCACAACCGAGACGCAGTGAGACAACAATTTTGCCAGGGTTGATGGATAGGCAAAACCATTTTTCACACTTTATGCAGACAGCAGTGGTTTATTTTGGTTTACAGCAGGGAAATTACAAAGTTCATCTTCAGTCTGTTTGTCTCATTTAGTTTCATCTTGTTCTATAGGTGATTTTTACTTTACACCGAGTAACTAATTAATCGTGAAAATCCCTAAAAACGTTGATGTAATCCAATAATGGCGGTAAAATAAGTTTTCATCATCATGAAGAGTGAAATCAGGCTTTGTTTGTTTTGAATTGATTCATTGTTGCTCTCTTCTAGTTAAAGTCACTTTTTATTTTTGTGGTTCTTCCGTGTATTTGATAAAATTCTTTGGCTTTGTTTTGTATTTTTTTTCTTTTTTTCGTCAACCTCAAGGACAACTTACTGTCTTAAACATCCCTCCCACTGCCAGGCGCTATTATGACAGGATATTTCTGATTTTAGAGGTCGCTTCATTTAAAGGGTTGTAAGCTAATAGCCGAATGATGCAAGTCATAGAAAAAAAAGCTGCAGAAGTCAGTGAGTAAAATCTGTACGTCATGTTTTATTATATAATTAACCACACAGTAATAAACCATTTATTACACCTGACGATGCGATGGCTCTCGTTTGATGCACTAATTCCGATTATTCTGGCCTATGTACCAATTTCCCTGTGTCTGCCTGTACAAACTACAACAAACCTGTGAATTATTGATCGGACCTCAGGGTTTCCTGCCGTCAGCTGTTGTCGTTTCCTCTGATATCAAATCAATACGTTTCAGGACAAACAGTCACCAGCAGCCGAGTTCAAGCCCACGCGATCGCTCTTCTGTTCAGTTTATTCAGTGGATGTATCGGTAGATCAACGGCCTTCACCCCCAGAATAACCAAATACGCTTTTATGGATATTTTCAGTTTCAAGGAATTCACAAAGAATGCAGAGGAAAAGTTCCATTTTCAACATTTAATGCACTTGTCTGGAGTAAAAACACATAAATGTAATGCAAACGACCTCCTACTATCTTAAATGTCACTCACTCTTTAGCTGCCAATCGAAATAAATCTTCAACATAATAGACCGCCTGTCACTTTCATCATTTTTAATGAATTAAGAAATATGGCGCAGGTACAAAGAGCAGATGCATCCAGCAATGAGAGGCTGTCAAAAAAATAATACTAATAATCATTTTCTTTATTTCTTTTTTATAGAAAATAAATGTACGAAACAGAAAAGCACCAGGGACCAGATAAAGCCGGATAAAATGACTCCACACTCAAAATAAATAAATATGTGATGTATACTGGTTTCACGATTTTAACTAGAACTACGCCGTCGTCCAAGACAAACCAGGGCTCGTCCCTAAAAAGCCCCAAATCCCCTGCGTTCTACGAGCAACTCCCCTGATTGAACCCTGCAAATTAAATGTGAAGCTATGTCTGAAAAATCAGTGCTTTATATCAAAAATTTAAAAAAATAAAAAAGAAAGGCTCCCCCTAGTGAGTAAAATATGACATTTAGCAGATAAATCACGTGGGTCAATTCATATTCACCATATTTTGAGTAAATTGGACCGACGGTTGAGAAATTATAGCTAAAAACCTTCGGCGGTGGCGCTCTCCCTAGTGGTGGAAATATGCAACCACCATTTCCTAAAATCAATCCAGTTCTTCCTTGCACGAAGTCTACCTGGGTATCAAAAAAATGTGATTAAGGTGACAGAAATATATGCTTACTTTTATTATTTTTATTATTTCAAACTCCGTGAAACACAGTACGTCTTTCCTGAAACTAAAAACTGATAATAAGTCACGTTACGATGGTGGAACTGAAACCCCCCCCCAAAGAAACTAAAGAAAAACTCTTCCCTCCTCGCAGCTCTTCTCTGTGAGTCAATATTTCATCGTCTGCTGTTTGATTCATGCTCCGCAGACAGACAGGAAGTGAAGGACGTGGTTAATGGCGGCGGCTCATGTTCGCTCTCGCTCTGGGGGGAACCCGGCGCCCTCGGAGGAGATGATGTGCTGGATGTTTGGTAGCAGTTTGTCATGTTGACATCTGTGTTTACGTCTGTTTACTGTCACATCAAACATTGATGAGTCGGAAGGATCATGGCAGGGAAAAACGGCGGGGGGAAACAGAGCGATCGTTGCTCTTTGGGTCGTTATGGGATGTGACGGGCGGACGGTGTTCTCATCCGTCAAACGTCAGCTCAGGTTATATTTGAGAAGACATTTACATCTGACACCAACGTGACATCACATCTTGCTGTCATGGCAGCATCTGGTTACATGTGAACGTCATGGGCGGGTGGAACCTGCCGCAGGAAGTGACATCAGCACGGACAGGTAGTCCTGTAGCACCCTCGGGCAAAGTCACAACTGGAGGACGGCGATATGATGACGTCAGAGCTGACAGGAGCTTCTGAGTGAGAAGAAGAAGTTTGGTCGTCGCGAGAGATGAGCCTTACATCCCAGAAAGTCCGCTGCCAGCGCCGGGACCACCGCCGGCCCAGATGTATGAACGCAATACTCAAAAACCGTTTAATGGATCATTTTCTAACTTTATACCCCCATAGAACGTAGCGCAAGGAAGAACTGGATACATTTTTAAAGGGTTAGGGTCGGTTGTACATTTACGAAACTAGAGGGAGCTTTATCACCAAAAGTTTTTCAAGCCATCATTTCTCAACTGTTGGTGGGAGGAGCTAATTTAAAAAAAAAATGACTTCCCTTTCAAATTGAATAGTTCAATCAGGGCGAACGCTTGTTCAACGCAGGGGATTGGGAACTTGTGAACATTACTTTAACAATACAATACAATAATAACAATACAATACTCTACCCCTTGATCTGTGGTGTCCCCCAGGGCTCCATCCTTGGCCCCTTACTCTTTAGAATAAACATGCCGCCACTGGCTCGTATCTTTAACAGGATCACTTTGAAGACGAAGTGAAGACCTGACTGAAAATGTGCTCAAACAAACAGCTGAGCAGGTCATTAATAATGTTGTTGACGGATTCAAACAGAAGGAAACAAAAAGAGATTTTCAATAAAAACCTGTTTGGCCTCACAGCAAAGATTCTGTGGGTCACTTTTTGAATGATCTCTCTTTCCACGTTTTGTCCCTCAAAGGCCGAGATCAACTCTGGCGAAACTCAGACACGCTTCTTTCTGCTGCGACTCCTTGGAAACCACGGGTCTGTTATAAAGTGATTGAAAGCGGCGGCTCGGATCAAATTGGCGGCGGCCCTCAAAGGATGCAGAGATACTCCTGAACCCTCCCGACTCAATTACGGCGGCAGATGTCTGCAGGCTGGGACTGCAGACCTGATCGATATGTCATACTTTGATGGAAGGAGCTCACCGGTTGGTCTGTGGATCGATTCGCAGGAACGCACCTTTTTCACCTCTCTGGTTTTCATCACTGCCCTGTTCTGGTGAGTCCATGAAGCGTGTCGGAGTAAACCCTTAAGAATGATGGACACCAGATCTGAGGCAGGATTAAAGGCTCTGCAGGCGCCGATTCACCACACAGAAAAGCCTCATTCAGACCAAACCCGCGTCACCCGGGGTCTTCTGATTAATGTTAATTGCCGAGGTTATCTTTGATTCTGATCCGGTGCCAATCAGCCTTTGCATATTTCACCAAACACAGAAATCCCCTGATAAAATCAGTCCCAGGAGAATCCCCTCCTCTGGGATTTGTTGCCGTTGCAACATGAAATGCGCCTGCAGCTGAGAATATCAGCCCTAAACCGTTGTGCTCAGATCGACAACAGAACCTCATATTCATGGACTGTCACAAGATTTCCAGTTTAAGATCCTAAATTTGATTTGTTAAGAAAAAAAGTGCAACAAAAAGTCAAAAATGTCCGACAAAAAATTACCCTATGGCTCTATGTATGTTTCTTCATTTTACAATATAGAATTTACTGAAGTAAAATATAGATAAATCACCTCTAGTCACTTCATAAGCACCTAATTTGAACGACATCGGACCAACGGTTGAGAAGTTATGGCCTGAAATATTTCGAGGCAAAGCTCCACCTTGTGTAGATGTAACTGACATTTCACAAAATCAATGCAGTCCTTCCTTGTACTAAGGTCTATGCAGGTATTCAATTTGAAAAGGATCCATGAAATAGTTTTTGAGTTATGTATGGAAAACTGAGTTTTTGATTAAAAACAACAAAAGAACTCAAAAGCTCCTCCTGGTGAGTAAACTATGAACTTAGAGTAAATAAGATGCATACAAGATAAATCTCCTCGAGTCGATTCATATGCACCAAAGTTCGACTTAATCGGACCAACTTTGACAAAATCATGGCCTGAAAATGTTTTTGGAGATAAAACTCCCTCTGGTGGCGGAAAATATATAACCGACTTCTCCCAAAATGAAGCCGGTTCTTCGTCATTAGGCGGCAGTAGACCATGTCGGACCTCCACAGAGAGAAACCATTGTGATGAACGGTGGGAAGTGCCCTTTATTAGCCATCAGTGCTTTTTCTCCTGCGGCGCCGGTTCTGATGGTTTGCCTGGCAGCTCTGATTACTTCCAGAGAGGAGCAGCTGCCGGTCCAGGTTCTGATGTTTCCCGTGGGGACACTCTGAACCGGAACACAGGAGTAAAAGTTCTGTAGCATCTTCAGGTCGATTGTGTATCTCTGACACGAGGGGGTCTGGGAGGAGATCAAATCCCTTATTTGTTGCCTTTGTCTCGAAAATCTCCTATTTTACACACTAAGGAGAACTTTTTTTTATAAAAATCACTGTTTTTCAAACAAATCTCCTCACCGTTGGTCCAATTTAGTCCAATTGTGGATCCTATGAATCGACTCAACTCGTATATATCAAATCTTACCACTAGGGGGAGCTTTTTAAGGAGTTAAATCAAAGGGGATTGACAACGATAGTACAACGCAGGGAATTTGGGTTTTTTACAGGAATATAACCTTGCTTTCTCCCATACTCCTCCTGAACTCTTGTTGTTGTTGTTGTTGTTGTTGTTGTTGTTGTTCTGATAAATTCTCTCTCAGTTATTATAAACACTCTTGATAATCAGGTTTGTGTTTTGGGTGCCAGAACATGGAGGAAGAGTGGAGGGAAAATTTAAGAGCATAAAATCATAACTCAGAACCTGCCTGGCCCACATTCACTGAAAAGTACTATTTAGTAATATTTTCACATCCCTCTGCAGTGAACAGATTTACTCAGGACAAATATGGACCGACCCCCAACATTTATTTACACCATAAACTCTCTATTTCTTTATTTATCGTCACTCATGGATCATTTTCTACAAGCATAAAACACGTATGTGTGACCTTTTCAATGCAAACCAGGGAAGGAGGAAGAGGATAAGAAAGAGAAGAGTGAGAAAGAGTAAGAGGTTGTCATGTAATTTGAACTGAAAGAGGATTAACGGAGAAAACAATTATAATTTATTCACAATAAAGTTTTATATTAGTGGGATTCTGAAATCGTTATTTCTGTTTAAATGAGCTGGAAACTATATACTTGTAACTCACACAGGGAAGCAATATCACTTTGAACTAAAAAAAAAAAGAAAAAAGGAAGAAAGAAAGAATTAGAGAAATTTGTTTTTAAATTAAAAGTCAGGGATTTTATGGAATAGTCATCGCAGAACATCTTTCGTGATAATGGAGCCATAACTCAAAAAATATCTCATCGATCATTTTCAAATTGTATACCAACATAGACCTCAGTGTGAGGAAGAACTGGTGTGATTTTGGAAAAGTTTGGTTGCATAATTCCAACACTAGAGGGAGCTTTATCTCCAAAAAATTGGGTCGTAATTAGTCTGATTCGGTCCGGATTTGGTGCATATGAATCGACTCATGGAGATCTATCATACTTTACTCTAGTAGTTCATATTTTAATCACTAGGGGGAGCTGTTTATTTCAAAAAAACATTGTTTATAGACAGAACTTTACATTTCATTCGAGGAGTTCAATCAGAGGGATTCCTCGTATCACGCATGGGGTTGGGGGGCTTTTCGGGGACTCAAGCGTAATGTTTATACTATTGTATTATGAGGAAGTATAAATATATACACACAAAATGAGACACAGGTTTTTCTGTGTGAATCGAAGCGTCTCGGAGTTTTGGGAAAGTTAGATTAACCTTTGAGATTTTCTCAGTAGATGAATCAATATTTATTATAAGATGAGATCATGTTGTGGGTCATCAGGTGAGTCTGTCCAGTGGAATGAGCTCATAACTCTGAAGAATGAGACATCTAATTACTGCCTGTCTGACTGCCTGTCTGACCACACCACACAAACACACACACACACACACACACACACACTCACACACACACACACACACACAACAAGAATCCCTCTAGGATCCAGATGAAATCCCTCTTCTTCCTGAGCAGCTACGATCTACTCAGAATCCTTTTCTGTCCACCTGTCCTTCAAGTCAGCTGTCGCTCTGATGAAGGACAGGCGGCTGATTTGAACACTAATTGTCTCGATATCAAGCAGGGAGACCTTCATCTGGGTTTCATGATAAACTATGGGATATCTATTGAGTTTGCGTGATATATATGACAATCAGTCTCAGGCAAAATCACCACGTCGACATTGTATTTGTAACTGGGCCCACGCTGTGATCCTCAACAGTAAGGGTATATTCCTGGAAGGTCCCTTGTCTGCTGCGTTGTACAAGTGCCGATCCATCGATTGAATTCCTAGAATTAAGTTATGTCTGAAAAACAATGGGGGGGTTTTTTCGTAAAAAATCCAGCTCAGGTGGATACAATGAAAATGATCCACGGAATAGTTTTGGAGTTATGTCCGAAAAACTGAGATTTTCATATAAAAAGCTCCCCCTAGTGAGTAAAGTATGAACAATTCGAGTAAAATATAATATCAATCCAATAAATCTCCTCGAGTCGATTCATACGCACCGAATTTGGACTAAATTGGAGCTATAGTTGAGAAGTTATGGCACTAAAACCGAGAACCTAGTGTTGGCAATATACAACTGATCTTTCCCAAAATGAATCCAGTTCTTCCTCGCACTAAGGTCTATGCTGGTACAAAAGTTGAAAATGATCAATGAAACAGTTTTTGAGTTATCGCGGTAAGATGAAGGATTTTTGGCGCCGCCCATCCTGTGATGATTCCATAATATATGAATAATGTAAAGCCGACCTCTTCATTCTTATAAATCTTCATCATCTGTCTTACGTTCTCCCTCTAAGTGCTTTTACATCTATGCAGTATAGGATACAATGGCGAAACTATCATTTTAGATTTAATTTCAGCTCCTGCCACATTTCTATCTCTTTTTTATATGAAAGGTGTTTTTTTTTTTCTTCTTCTCAAGGAGTTAGGAAATCAGAAAACATGGTTTCTGAGTTCTGCTCCCCCCAGCTGTCACACTCGGAGCCAGACACAATAAATTTTGTTGAAATGAAACAGGAACTCTTTGAGGCCATAAATCACACGGCGGACAAACCTTGTGACAGAGTTTCGAACGAGCGACTCTCCGTTGCAATTACAGAGCCGTGAGAGGCTTCTGGAGGGCGGAGGGGTTTTATTGCAGGTGGAGGACGCGGCATCTCCGGGCAGCTCAGACACCGCTGTGAAGAAAGTTCTGATAGAAATGTCAGCGTAATCCTCCGCCACTCCATCTTTAATATGTGTCCCAACATCACGCCAATGCCAGCGCCATTTCTTGGCTGTCCATCAGGGATATTATTGCCCAGGTGGAGCGCGACCACAACACAGACAGGTATCCTTCTTGGAGTGGAGGTGGTGAGACGACGTCCGTGACTGGAGGAATGAACGACCGGAGGGTGGATGTTGTTTGTCAGACAGAAACATCATCATCATCATCATCCTCGTCAAAAGCAGAGATAATGCGACATCAATTCTTTACTGCAATTTCCAAATTTAAAACGTCGCTTGACCAACCGTTCAGTTGTGTTGGTGGATTTTCAATAACGACGTCATTCTTTTGTGCTTTTTGTCTCCCTGGCAGAGAGAAGGGGGAACAGCAAATGACTCGTTTGGCCATTTTTAACATCTTTCCTGTTTTCGTATATTTACACACAGCGAAGTGATATTTCTTTACTTCCTGGCTTTTATTTCCAGATAATTTAGGTGGCTTGAGGAAACACGTTGTTTATGTACCGCACAGGAACTCACAGACAGATGGCTTGGCACCCGAACACCGGGACCCAACTCAACATTATTTATAAGCACATTCAAAAACGAGGAAAGAGAATTCTCTGTGAATGTCTGAGTCATTGAAAGCCTCTAAAACCACCGGCAACTTCAACAAACTCTCTGAGCACCTCTCAAATACTCTGTAGCCGCTCTTCTGGTGCACCTTTCACTTCAGCATCTCTGTTCAGCCCATTGTGAGTGGCTACATTGTGATGTCTCTACTCCTTATGTTCATCATTGAGCCTTGAAGGGCACATGACCCTTTCACCTTCCTGATGACAGTAGACCAGTAACACCCAACCAGACCTGCAGTTCTGGAGGTTCTCTGACCCAATCATGTAACCATCACAGTTTGGCTTCTGTAAAAGTCGCACAGATCCATAACGCTTCTCTTATTTACTCCTTCAGACACATCAACTGTCTTTCCCGCTGATGGGTCGCCGTGGTAACCAGTTAATCCGTTATTTTGACTTCACCTGTCAGTAGTCATAATGTTCTGGCTGATAGGTGTATGTTCCATGTGTGATCTGACTTATAGATGAGACGTTAAAATTAGCGGCGTTATGTTGAAATATCTAAAAAAGCACAAAAAAAAAAAACGGTCGATGTTTCAAAGTTCTTCCGATGATTCCAGAACAAACCCGAATCCTTTTTACTCCTGCAGGCCCAGTTCTCCTCTCGCCGTCTCCTGAAGAACTCCCATTAGGATGAACATCAATTAGGCTCTGTAATGAAACATGCTATAACTGAGGGCGTAGCTCATTACGCCACATTAGTCTTATATAAATAGTGAGCTATCAGAAGTAATTTATGGGAAATATGCCTCTAATCAAAGATCTTAAACCGTCATTGTCTGCGGCGGTTCCCTCAGGCCCGGTACAGTTGAAAAGCTTTTAAGGAGTGAGCTGGTTCACACAGTTTATCACTAAATGTGATTGTTCTAGAGAGAGATTCTGACGGAAAAATGAGAAAAACATACACAGATACGTCGGAGTCTTCTTCGGCTCGCTGGGTTTGACCCATGACCCGAATTATCATGACATTCCGATGTATTCAAATATGGACATGAAGAGCAAAGGGTTGAGGACAGATAAGAGGGGGGGGGGGGGGGGGGGTTCAGTCATTATCAGAGTGACCAAAACTCATCCCAAGGCGATACAATTTCTCTACTTCAGTTAATATACTTACAGTCTTTTTGCACTTTTTATATTTTTGTGTTTCATATATTCATTTACATTTATTTAGCTGACGTTTCGAATACAAAGCCTATAAATTATTTTTTTTAAAGTCAATCTAAAAGAGTCAAAAGAAGTAGAAGAAGTAAGGCAGGAAGTCTTTACAATCATTCATTCATTATTAATGCAAACGAAATTGTTGCCCCAGAAGAAGACGGTGACATACATTCAAAATGTTACGGCAGCCAATCCATCAATCGTAAGGCTCACTTGGAGGTCAGGTTACAAGGGGGGGCAGTTGTTACCCAATGCCCCCCCACTGTGGACACACTCCTGAGATTTGTACCAACTAGAATCTAAGGCTACTGCAGTGGGACGTCAGCGGCGCTGTCCGTGGTTCTGAAGTACAACAACTAACGGCACTAATGCCCTTTTTTCTCTCAGCGCTGCTGTATGATGGGCTTCTGAGCTATAGGGCATAAATCCTATCGACTGTACAAGTGATTCTCCAGTAGGACGACCCGCCCAATGTCTGCTTTCACGATTGGAATGTATTTAGAAAAAGTAAGAGTTGATGGAATGTAACATAATTCGGCGGTAGACAGCAGGGATTTACTCTTACTGAATTATTTCTACGGGCGCAGCTCGCAGGAACCGCTACTTCTTCTCTAAACTTCTCTTTTTTTCAATGAAATCAGCGGCTCGACCCATAAACCCCGCTGCGAGCCTTCGAAACAGGCCAGATGCTTGTCTTCCGGCGGACAGTGAAGACGCCAAGAAGATCAGACGGACGGAGATGCTGGCCCGAGTCCAGAATCAGTCCGAGCCTCCAGCTCTACACCCAACAATCTGGAGGGTTGGGCACAGAACCTCGTCAGATTTCAAAACCCTGAATGACAACATGAGTGTCGGATGCTTCAACAGACTGACGGTGACAGAGATCAGGTGTCAGCAGGAAACAAGAGGCCTTATTACTGAAACCGGATCAAATAAAACATGTTAATTAGAAATAAAAGAGCTGCTCACGGCAACAATAAAGTCCTCTTCACCCTGATGAACGGTGAAGATGAAAACACGGCTGTCTCTCCTCTGTGAAGTGATTATCAGTCATTATTATCCACAGCCATCGCTCTGCCAGCTGATCAGAACCGAATCAGCCACACAGACGGGAATTAATAAGTGTTGCAGGAGGGAAAAACAAAGTCCATGAAACCGGAACATCTGACATCTTTCTTTTCTTCTTTTTTAATCATCTTAAACGTAACATTCATTCACCCAACAGACGTCAGACTTCTGCTTCCACAGTTCTTCAATCAAACCGACAGGAAGATTATCGGATGGTGCCGCCTTCAGGATTCCAAGATTGGAAGTGTTCACTCGCTGACGCGGTGTTAGGATAACCTGATCACAAGGTGGGAGTCTGGACCCAGAACCTTCTTGATGTGAGGCATCCTGACCTTTAAGTCATTTATAATCTTACTTTGTTTCCTTGAATGAACTCAAATGATAAAGTTCTCCTATCCTGTTTGGTTAAAGTCCTCAAAGTAAATGTGAAGTTTCAACAGTTACAACAATGTTCCCTTGTTGTCGGGCAGAAACTTGGATCTCCGTTTGTGGCCTTTTACGTTTTTTCCACTCGAGACGTAGTCTATAGACTTAATTATTATTATTATTATTATTATTATTATTATTATTATTATTATTATTATTATTATTGTTATTATTATTATTATTATTATTAATTGTTGGGTGCCTTGAGACGTAGGCGCAAAAAAGAAAAACACGAAAATTGCAATAAGTTGATATTTAGCTTCGTGCACCAAATTTGGACTAACCTTTCAGAGATAAAGCGCCCCCTAGTGTAGGAAATATGCAACCGACACTTTCCAAAAAACAATCCAGTTCTTCCTCTTACTAAGGTCTCTGTGGGTATAAAATTTGAAAATTAGAAATTGAAGAGTTTTTGATTTATCGCATGAAGGATCTACGCATTAACGACGATTCTACGATATCCATGACTTTGCAGGGATTTAATATTTTTATATATATATATAATATCTTACAAAGTTCTTGTTCATAAAGTGAAATCCAGTCACAGATTACCAGAAGAAGGAAGGTAGAAGAAATGATCCCCAAAGCTCTCGTCTGTAGCCGAGACCTGGAAGTGGCAGGATCGGGTGTCATCATCATCATCGTCATCATCATCGTCATAATCGTCTGAACATGTCGTTTGTTTACTTTCTCTGTGCCGGTGTCGGTCGTCTTCGTTTCCATCATGAGATGAAGGATGTTTTGACTCCTGGGTCTAGAAGGTTCCCGTCGATGCAGGAGAGTAAAGAGCCGAGGGCCGCCGGGTCGACAGAAGCTAAACGACCCGCTTTTCTTCTCCTGCTCCTCCTGGACCTCCTGTCTCCTTCCATCTGCTCATCTTTGGCTCTTCATCGGTTCATCCCAGACATGTCTGTGTTTTTGCTCCACCCTCAGCGACGCTGCGGCGGCGAGGATCTTCAAGAGAGGATCTAATGCTGGAAGTCTTTCAGACGCGGGTCGGTTTGTCTGTCAGCAGCAGGTTTCTCTGAAGAAGCTCGGATGATGTCACTTTTCCTGTCAGTTTCATTCCGAGGGGATGGGTCTCATCTGAGAGAAAAGAGTTTTTCGTGGCAATTATCCAAACGCCCCCTCCCAGGCTTCACACCTTTACTGCCCCCACCTCTATCCTGGACAGAACCGCAGCAGAGCAAGTCTGAAAACTCCAACAAGAAGTTTAAATACAAGATATTTTAATGTGTGCCTGATTGTCTGTGCGTAACGTAATTCTGACATCGTCAACGCGAAATACATTTCCTTTTCATTTATTCCATCAAAGGGTAGATATTGGAATGATTGACATCACCTGCTGCTCTGTATGGACAGCGATTGGGAAAATTGGGCGGATCTGCGCAGCCATGACCACACCCACACAGCCCTGACCACACCCACACAGCCCTGACCACACCCACACATCCCTGACCACACCCGCACAGCCCTGACCACACCCACACATCCCTGACCACACCCGCACAGCCCTGACCACACCCACACAGCCCTG